>CADEAB010000384.1:1405000-1449153 GCA_902825105.1 Syncerus caffer | reverse complement strand
ATCGGGCATCACTAAGTATTATTACTCGAAGTTTCTACTATTTTTGCTGATTTAATGATCAAGTTTAATACCTTCATATATTTTCAGTTTTTTTTTATATCAAACAAGGTTGAAACTTTTTCTCTTTACTAATTGTATTTCTTAATGGAACAATACTTGCTCTGTGTTTAATTTTGTATGGTTGTTTGATTTTTAGTTTTTTTTTTTTGTTGTGTTTAATCATTTGTAACTGCTATGGTTGATGATTTTCTTACTAACCTACAGAATCTGTAGATGAAGGTATAGAAAAATTATTAGTTTTTGGTAATGTTTGTTTAATGAAAATTTACATTTTTAACTTTGGTTATATGAGTTAAAAATTCAAATTGATTTAATACAGTGCATTTTACCTTTATATTTACTGAAGTGACAAAATCAAGGGTATTAATGAAATAAGTGGCAATCTTATAAGATGTGAGGAGATTGCTCTTGTACTCAGCACTCTTATTTTGACCATGTAACTATATTTATGATTCATGTAATGAATCACAGGGCCTACTAATGGAGAAATCTTGATTGATCAATAATTGTTTGAAAGGCAAACTAATTTTTTATTAAAGAGCACTTTAACTTGAAGTGGATATTTTGATGGGGTGTTTAAGAGCTTTTCTAATCCCAACCTTCAGAACTTTAATCCTTGCCTATATTTTCTGTTAATATTTTGCTTTTATCATCATGGTTATATGTATAGTCGCCCTAATAAATGATAGCATATGACTCTACATAATGTTTTATCACTATAATTTAGTCAATAGAGCTGTATTTACTTTTCTCAATGAGTCATGTTTTCTTCATACATTTATTAATACTCTTTACAAGCTCATGCTCACCACCATTCATGCCTCTGATTAACTGCTTGAACGATTTTATATGGTGAATTGAAATCTCTAGGAAGAATTTTCTAGAAATAAGCTTAATATTATTTTCCAGCTTACCTGATAGACTTATGTATAAAGAATAAAATATTGCATAAAGCTATACTGGTGATGATGATATCAGTGACTTATGACATAAGAAACTTAAGGGCTATTTCCTGCTACTGCCATTATGGCTACTAGCTACCATCTACTGAGCACTTAATTACTAAGTGCTATGTGCTTTGTGACCCCATGGACTTAGCCTGCCTGGCTCCTCTGTCCATGGGATTCTCCATGCAAGAATACTGGCATAGATAGCCATTCCCTTCTCCAGGCAATCTTCCCAACCCAGGGACTGAACCCAGTCTCCTGCATTGCAGGCAGATTCTTGACTGTCTGAGCTACCAGGGAAGCCATTTCTCTTTTTTTTTCACTACTAAGCACCACATGCTAGCTAAGTGCTTTATTTTGTATTATTATTTAGTTTTCATAATTCTTATATATGTAAACATACATAATTATTAAAATGTAGACTTTGTTCTGATTGTGAAAGGTATTTAGTGCAGGTCATATAGCTAATCAGTAGGCAGAGAGTATGAATTAAAATCAAGTTCTAAATTTATTTGAGAATGGAATATAAACTTCAGAAACACCTCTTTATAATTCTTGAGACAGCTATATTCTCTGTGCTGTGCTTAGTCACTTAGTCTTGTCCGACTCTTTGTGACCCCATGGACTGTAGCCCACCAGGCTCCTCTGTCCATGGAATTCTCCAGGCAAGAATACTGGAGTGGGTTGCCATGTCCTTCTCTAGGGGATCTTCCCATGCCAGGGATAGAACCCAGGTGTCCTGCATTGCAGGCGCATTCTTTACCATCTGAGCCAGCAGGGAAGCCTGCTGTATTCTCTAGAAGAGTCTAAAAATATTGTTTTAGGTGTCCCAGAGTTGATCAGACTTTAGAAGTACCAGTACTTCAAATAAGGCTCAGAAGACAAATAGAGAGAAACTAGAATGCAAATTTCATCAATGGTAAGTATAAATGCTAAAAGAATTAAACACTTAAAGTTCTTCTTTAAGTGGATTCTACTCCTATAAGTAAGTCATAGGGAAAGTAGCATTATAGAGAATTTCTGCATGTTGAAAAATTGCAACAGGAAAAATTGATTATTTGAAGTGAATATTTAAAAGCATCAGGCCAACGCATCTGTTCCCACAAAAGACACATCTGCCATTAGACTGGATAACTCAAATTCTTGGATTAGAGATCCCTTTTCTTTGGACAGTTCTTGGATATGAAAAGCTAACTGTTTACCTCTGTGATCATGTCTTCTATAATGCCGTCACCTAAACCAACTTTTGGAGAAGGCGATGGCACCCCACTCCAGTACTCTTGCCTGGAAAATCCCATGGACGGAGGAGCCTGGAAGGCTGCAGTCCGTGGGGTCACTGAGGGTCAGACACGACTGAGCGACTTCACTTTCACTTTTCACTTTCACACATTGGAGAAGGAAATGGCAACCCACTCCAGTGTTCTTGCCTGGAGAATCCCAAGGACGGGGGAGCCTGGTGGGCTGCCATCTATGGGGTCGCACGGAGTCGGACACGACTGAAGTGACTTCGCAGCAGCAAACCAACTTTTCTTTGATAGATACCATTTATTCAAATCTGTTAGATTTTCAACAAAAATATAGCAAGCTTGAAGAAAAATTTGGTTCCTGGATATTATTTTGGACATTTTCATTTTATGTTGATTTGCATAAAAATTTGTTTCCAAGGTGAATGCATCTCAAGGCAATCCCAACTATCAGGTGCCCCAAATAATATAATAGATACTCATAAACATTGTGTTATAATGAATGAACAAGTGACTTAGGGAATAAATGGGCTTTGCTTCTGATGCCCTTAAAATCCCTTATTTTATTGAGGAAAAAGGAAATGCAAGTTAAGTCTTTGTATAACTCCTGGGTTGCTTTCATTATCAACATCATATAAAATCGGATACCCCAAGACCTGTCTGGCACCTCTTTGTGTAGGATGATTTTATTTTGTTTATGCACCTTGAATAATAGATCACTCTGTGCTTTAATATAGTGAGTTCCCTTTGATTTCAGCTAGGCAATGTTTAAGACATATTTTGGGGTTTAATCTCCTGCTTAGAGTAAATGGCTGTAATGCAGAACTTAGCGATTGCTAAACTCTGGCAGGGCAAAAACCCAGTGTGTGTGCTCAGTCACTCAGTCATGTCGGATTCTTTGCAGCCCCATGGACTATGGCCCACCAGGTTCCTCTGTCCATGGAATTTTCCAGGCAAGAATACTGGAATGGGTTGCCATTTCCTCCTCCAGGGGATCTTCACGACCCAGGGATCGAACCCAAGTCTCCTGTGTCTCCTGCACTGGCGGGTGGATTCTTTACCACCGAGCCATGCGGGAAGCTCTCGATGATTTACTGATTTCTAAGTTTTCTAGCAGGAAAGATAACCCAGAGACATGGACAGAAGTAAATGTTTAGACTTTTAAACCTCCACCTTTCATCCTTTGTCCTTAATACACTAACCCTCTAAGTCTCTCAAAACATCTCTCTTCAAGACTGCCATCTGGTATTTTTTAACTAAGGAGGCCAAAAATTTCACTACTATTTTGTGTTCTTTGATACAAACTATCACTGGGTTTATTTGAGAACTTCAAATCCAGCTGCTCTTTTGTTTAGAACCCATTACATAAGTTTTAAAATCTCAGAATGAAGGATGCCTGGCAATTTAATAGTCAGTTATATATTTAGTTAATATTCATTGAACTAAAATTAATGCAAAATAATGAGCATTCTTAATATTAAATAATGAAAACACAACCTTTACCAGAGGAGAATGAGCTTGATATTATTTATAATGCCAAAGAAAAGTTAGATGATGCAAGCTGATAGCATTTGCTATAAAATCCTATAAAATTAATTTATTCCTCTGATGTAATTTTCTTTCTTTTCGCTGATCATTGTATAACTCAAATAGGCAGGTATTTATTATGTTTTTATAATGCGTTTAGTTGGGAATGAAAGAACAGAAATAAGACTAAGACATTATGCTTAGTCTAGAGGTGATGACACTGTAACTGAATTCCCTGGTCACAAGCCCCTTACAGTGGTTCTTAAATAGCATACATATCTAGCATGTCTTTTCTTCTCTTTTCTGTGTCAGTCTTCTTAGCCTGTTTTTACTCACAATTGTTGTATGTCCATCTATTTCAACATTTCCCCCAATTCTCATAACCTAACTGGGGGTGGCACAGAAGTTTCTAAACTTACCTTTGGGAAATGCTATCTAGAATTCCTCCTATTTGATTTCTGCACTCAGAAAGCCTAACCGCTCTTCCTCACTTGTGTTTTGCAGGCTAATACTCAACTTTAATTGACCAATATTAGATAGCAATAAATAATGGACAAAAAAGCAGAAGTTGAAAAGCTGGAAGCTATAAAGATGAAGTTAAATAGTTATTGATCAAACTACAGTTAAGACTGTGATCATAATATCTGATGGAAATTTTGAATAAAAATAATCATGCGGCAGGGGAAAAAGCAGATTGATTGAGTTTGCATGAACAGTAGAAAGCAAGAAGTAGGATTGAAGTATGGATGAGTTCAAAATGATAGTTTTAAAAAGAAGAATAAGGGAACATACTTAGAATAGGACTATAAGAAAATATAGGCGAAGGGGAGTTGTTTTACAATTTAAAGGAAGAAATTGTAGGAGTGGGAAAGAGATAAGACGCACTTTCCAGTGGGTTGTGAGGATTGATAAGATTTACTCGGCTCACTTTCACTTTTCACTTTTCATGCATTGGAGAAGGAAGTGGCAACCCACTCCAGTGTTCTCGCCTGGAGAATCCCGGGGACGGGGGAGCCTGGTGGGCTGCCGTCTACGGGGTCGCACAGAGTTGGACACGACTGAAGCGACTTAGCAGCAGCAGCAGCAGCATAGACAAAGATAAAAAGCTGCTTTGGTGGCATGATGGTGTGCCTTGTTACTCAACGTGTGGTCTGTGGACCTGCAATATCAGCCTCCCTCAGGCACTTGGTAGTAATACAGAATCTCAGGCCAAACCCCAGAGCATCTGGATCAGACTCTGCATTGAATAGTGTCCCCATGTGAATTATCTGCATTAATAAATGAGAAACACACATGGAGCAAAATCTTCTCACCACTCTATTTTAAGGTTTTTGTTTGTTTTGCATTGGTTGTAATCTTTAAAAAGAGATGACTTTTATGACATCACAGAATTTGAACATTATTAATGAAAATGTAAACTAACGGTTAGGCATGTGATCAATGTTTAGTAAATATTGATCTAGATTCTCTTTTGTTAAAGATTTCTCTCCTGCTAATTTTCTTTCACAGAAAATAAATGAGAAAGTAAGGGAAGAAATTTTAAATTTCAGTACAGGAAGATTAGATAATTAAACTCTACCCTTGAACTGAAAATAACTAGAAAAAGTAGACTAACGCGAGAAACATATGTGTAAAGCCATTGGAAGAGCTAAGGAAAAAAGGCAAAGAGGAATTGTAAAAATAAAAATCTGTGAGAAGGAACTGCAGAGAGGTGAGTCTGGTAGTGCAATTTTTCTGAAAGAGGAAACTGAGAGGATGAGAAATTGAACAAATAAATCAACAACCTCAATAGACTCAGAGGCTGAAAACTGACGTTACAGCTTACCATTTGGGAGAAGGGTACTGACAAGTTCACAGGTCTTGGTAGGTGCTCCAAAAAGTTAAGTCCTAGGAGTAAGGGAAAAGCAAAGCAAAAATAGATAGACTCTTTTGCTCAAGTCCAGCTGCCAGTCATCTCAATTTCACAGTTACATTAAGGAGGTCTGAGACTGATCCTACCCTCATGGGAAAAAGAAACTATAAATCATTTCTGGAGGAAATTAATATCATTTAAGGCTCAAAATATTTCCATAATTTTCACATAAATATTTGATATTAAATATGAAAGTGTTAGTTGCTCAGTCGTGTCTCTTTGCAACCACATGGACTGTAGCCCGCCAGGTTCCTCTGTTCATGGGATTTCCCAGGCAAGAATACTGGAGTGGGTTGCCATTCCTGTCTCCAGGGGATCTTCCCGACCTAGGTATCGAACCCAGGTCTCTTGCATTGCAGGCAGATTCTTTACCATCTGAGCCAAGATAAATTAAATATAAAATATATTAAAGTGGCAGAACATACAAAGAAATATAAACCAAACTGAAGAGATAGAACAGAAAGTAGAAAACATTTCAGAGAATCCAGACAATTGAATTAGCAAACATATACTTTCAAATAGTTATGTTTAATACATTTATAGATATATAAATGCAGAATTTTGACAAAAGTACTGGAATTATGAAAGAACTAGGAGAAACTCTAGGACTGAAAAATACAATAACTAAAATTAAGAACCCAATGGATGGGTTAATAGTAGATTAGATACAACTGAAGAGCAAGTGAAACTTTTGATATAGTTAGAATAAAACACTAAAAATGAATCAGGGAGTGACAAAACACTGGAAAATACAAAAGAGAAGATCAGATAAATAGGCGGTACTGTGAGAAGTTCTAACATTTGTGTAACTAGATTTCCAAGAGGAACAGTAAGACGATGAATGGCTATAAACTAGTTTGAAGAGGTAAAAATTTCCAACACCCTATTCTTCAACATTATATGAGCCATTCTAACTGTGCAACAAAGAAATAATTATTTTTAAAAAATTAAAAAGATTGGAAAAGAGAAAATTGCCCCTATTTGCAAACACTCTGATTGGGAGAAAATATTTACAAATTATATATCCAATAAGGGGCATTCCCAGGTGGCAGCAGTAAAGAATCCACCTGCCAATGCAAGAGACTCAGGAGACACAGATTCGATCCCTGGTTTGGGAAAATACCCTAGAGGAGAAAATGGCAACCCACTCCAGTATTCCTGCCTGGAAAACTCGATGGACAGAGGAGCCTGGTGGGCTATAGTCCATAAGGTTGCAAAGAGTTGGACATGACTGAGCACACAGGCATGCATGATATTCAATAAGAGGTTGATATCCAACATATATAAAGAGCTCATAAAACTTAATATCAAAAAAAAAAGAAACCTGATTTAAAAACAGGCAGAGACCTGAATAGATATCTTTTCCAAACCAGATGTATAGATGGCCAATGGACACATGAGAAGATGCTTAACATCACTAATCATCAGGAAAATGTAAAATCAAAACCAGAATAAGATACCGTCTCATACCCATCAGAATGGCTATCATCAAAGAGATAAGAAACAAATGTCAGGAAGAATGTGGGGAAAAGGAAACTGCTTATGCACTGTTGATGGGAATGTAAATTGGTACAGTTACAATGGAAAACAATATGAAGAGTTCTCAAAAAAAAAGTAAATAAAAATAGATCTACCATATGATCCAGTAATTCCACTTCTGAGTATTTAGCCAAAGAAAATAAAAATAAAAATTCAAAAATATGTATGTACCCCTAGGTTCATCACAGCACTGTAACATCTTACAGAAAAACCCATATGAACTTTTTGGCCAATCTCATTACAATAGCCAAGATATAGAGGCAACCTAACTGTCCATCTATTTATGAATGGACAAAGAAGATGCAGTGTGTATACACAATGGAAGATTATTCAGTTATTAAAAAAAGAAACAAACAATGACATCTTACCATTTGGAGCAATATGGATGGATCTGAAGGTTATTATGCTCAGTGAAATACGTCAGATGAATCTTCACAATTTTCATGTGGCTGTCAAAACCTGGTATCCTAGTTGAGGTCTTACATGCTCTTAACTAATTTTCTGACAAGAAGAAACAAAGTAGTGGAGTATAATAGATTAACTGTGCACTCTTCTTTGTGCAACAGCTGCACTGAGTGTGATGGGCTACTTATGAAATTATTTTCTCTTCTATCCCAATTAGCTTTAGCTTGCAACATTATTCCCATAATAGCTAGCCATCTTTATAAATACTGGTTGCATTCTTTTAACTTTTCTGTGGCAGATCAAATTTGCAGATAACTCAATTGCCAGAATGCATACTCTAGGTGACTAGTTACCTCTGCTAGATAAAGAATCACTGGTTGTCCCCTGTAATAACCACTCCGTTCCAAAGATGTTCTGGAGCTTTCTCTGTCCTTTTATCATTACATAGAACTAAAACTCTGACTATAGGAACAGGGGTAAAAAATCCAAAATAGTAGATCAGAAAAATATGTATTTTGTAGTTCTTATGAAACTGGAAAAGTTGTATTTCACAGATGAAAGAGACTGCTGGTATAGTCCTATTTCCAGTGATCCCAGCCCAATAATTTTCATTAAAACACATGTCGGAAGGTGACCTTTTTCAGTCCATCTTCATTGACCCCTTCACATTCAGAACATGGAGAGCTGATGGTGTAACAAATGGGATGGTGTCTACTGTTATGAATGAATAATTGTGCTCCTTACTTTTACCACTTAACTGAAAAAAAGCAAATTGACTTTGAAACCTGGGGAAGAACAGGACCAATGACTTAATTCTTCTTATTAATAATACAGTAACATGTGCTTGTGTTAGTTCCATCTAAATCTCCACGCTTTATTTGTTCACTTTAGGCAAATCTGCTGAATCAAGCAACTGCTCTTCGCTGTGAAAGTCCGTGATGGTTTTTCAGGTGTGGTGTGGAAATAAAAACATAGAACCAATACCTTATATGCAGGATCAAGATCTAAACTGAGTTAATTTGGTCAGAAGGAAAACATTTGTTTTGACTTCTACGTGGAATGCTCACTAATATAGACAGTAGGCTGCATAATGCATTAATCTCAGCCAATGTCAAAGGATTTAAACCTTAGCATGTTCCCATATCCCCAAACTTATTAAATAAACAATCAGTAGCAAAAAGATTTCTGGGAAAGCACCAAATATATTGAAATTATAAAGTATATTTCTAAATAACCTGAAGATCAAATAATGTTACAAGAGAAATTAGAAAATATTTCTAACTGATGGACAGGGAAAACACAATGCAACAGATATTGTGGGGTGCAGTGAAAGAAACGTTTAAAGGGAAATTTTTAGTTTTAAATTTCAAATTAAAATTTTGTATGAGATAGAAAAATGTTAAAGTCAGTGAAAAACAGAGTGATATCAGCAAATATAGCAGAGACGTTAGCTCCAAGTTTTTCTCCACAAAAAGTTAGAAAAGCTGAGTGAAAACGGCCAGAATCAAGTGGAAGAACCCTGGGAAATACTAAAAGGTTAAGCAAATGTTGATCAAGAAAAGGCAACTTTAAAACAGCAGGAGTGCTCCGTGGCAATTTTCCGTGACCTTGTCCAGCTTGCTCCTTAGCTCACTAGCAGTCTTAAGGATAAGAACCTATGCTCCCAATTTGGGACCTTCACCCTGGCTCTGGAGTGATCAAAGCAGAACTTCTGAAAGAACGGTGTTCTGTTTTTGCCTGCCTTGGCGCTACCTAAAGGGATGATGGGAGGTACCTGTCTTTGTTTCTCCCAACTCAAGAATTGTCTCCTATATTGTCTCTAGGAAACAATTGTCTCCTAATAGGCTCTGCTATATTTGCTGATATCACCCTGTTTTTCACTGACTAACATTTTTCTATCTCATACAAAATTTTAACTATTTTAAATTTAAAACTACAAATTTCCCTTTAAACGTTTCTTTCACCACACCCCACAATATCTGTTTCATTGTGTTTTCCCTGTCAATCAGTTAAAGGCAGAAAAGTGTCTTTAGAGAAGGCGTTCCTAGAAAACACCGAGGCAAATGAACAGCTCACTGTCTCTGCTGTTTGGGACAAAAGACTGTAGTTGAAGCGAACAATAGGCATGCATAGGAGGAAAAGCTGGGAAGACAATGCTTTCTTTTGGAAAGCAAGGCACTGAGAAGCACTTGCATATACAAGGAATTTAGAGAGCCACATACTGCACAGGATAAGATGCACGGTCAGAAAAATCCAAGAAGACTACAAGCTTTTTACCTCTGGCTGTCCATTATACTCACCGCAAGTTAAGAACTAAGGCTGAGGCACAGTTGTAACTAGCCTGGCTAAGCACTGAGAGGGTGCCACAACACAGAGCCAGCCTGCAGAGAATGGCAGAATTGTTTTAATTTTTTCTCCCTTTTCTTTCTTTTTGTTCCCTTTTTTTGGAGGGGGGTGGGGAGCGGGGGGCAGGGGAGGAGGAAGTCCAAGTATTCAAGGAAATTTCTGTCAAAACAGTAGCTGACCACAAGCTTAAGGAACAGATTTTAGACACCACACATGACACAAAGAGTTTACCAAAAAAAAATTTACAAAAATAATTTACTAAGTCATTAAATGACTGACTAAAACCCACAGCAAACAATGAGAACATACCCTGAGACAGGTGAAGAATATGACTTCCGTGTTTACAGCATTATAATATCCAAATATTTTAAGGACTGAAATGTTATAAATCATTCTGCCATGAAATATTTTTCATCAGCTATCTCAGGAATGATCAACACCAAGAACACATATTCCTCATAGACTGAAAGAGGAAAAAAATAGAGGAGAAATACAAGTTTCTGTCTGTCAGCCATACACAACTAACATTTTGTAGGGAAGCAGGAATTCTAGAGATGCTTGCGTTGCTGAACCACAAACCACAGGCAGAGAACTTAATGATTTCAATACACACGGTAACTTAACACAGCCATAGGGGTTCAAGAGCATTAATATCTTAAGAGCGTGCTCCTTCACTCAGCAGATGCTAAAGAACAAAGGTGCGCCTTGGCAAACATTCCCATAATTAAACTCTCATACTTTTAAAATCGAGATAAGGTGAGTATGTACACACTGCTAGATTTAAAATGGATAACCAACAAGGACCCATTGTATAGTACATGGAACTCTGCTCAATGTTATGTGGCAGCCTGGATGGGAAGGGGGTTGGGGGAGAATGGATACATGTATATGTATGGCTGAGTCCCTTCGCTGCTCACCTGAAACTATCACAACATCATTAATTGAGTATATTCCAATACAAAATAAAAAGTTCAAAAGGAAATAAAAAGGAATAAGAATCAGAGACCCAGGATATCATATCACTAAATCTTATTAGCTGAGTTCTAAAATGGGAAAATCAATGCATTTATTTAATATAGTACCCGTTATTGTCTAGTAGATGACTCTTCTCCTTGATGAACACTTTTTAAAAATTCTTTTTATATATTTATTTTTGGCCGTGCTGAGTCTTTGCTGCTCTCCAAGGACTTTCTCTAGTTGCAGCAAGTAGGGGGCTACCCTTCGTTGCAGTGCGCAGGCTTCTCAATGCGGTGGCTTCTGTTGTTGCAGAGCACAGCTAGGCTTCCAGGCTTCAGTAGTGGCCAATGGGCTTAGTTGCTCCATGGCATGTGGGATCTCCCCGGACCAAGGATCAAATCCATGTCCCCTGCATTGGCAGATGAGTTCCACTAAAGAAGCTCAGTGAATACTTTTAAGAGTCCATCATGGACTTTTAAGAAGTCCAGGAATACTTTTAAGAGTCCATTAAGAATTTCTGTGTGTACCTACCTTAAGACAAACCTATTGTCAACAATATTTCCCTGTAAAGTTGTGATTTTTTTTCTTCATGAAATCTTATACTTATTATGCATCTGAAAAACTTATTTATTACTTTAAGCAACTCCCTCAGGGTACTCACTCTAGTGTTCTTTATTAGTAGATGCAAAATGTTATATAGAGGATGGATATACAGCAAGGTCCTACCTACTGTATAATACAGGGAACAATATTCAACATCCTGTGATAAAACATAATGGAAAGAATATGAAAAATTTTATATATATATAACTGAATCACTTTTTTGTACAGTGGATATTAACACAATATTGTAAATCAACTAAACTTTAATAAAGTATTAAGAAAAACAATAGGTTAATAATAATACACTGAATTTTGCTAATCATTTTCATATGGTATGACATAGTCATTTATAATATACCAATATTAATCAGAATAATGTCTTTTTTAGTATGCACATTCATAGAACAAGGAATATTCATCAAATTAAATGTCCCTAATTTTCTGTATTTAAATTTCTCTTTAAGAGCATTGGCCTAAATCTTCATATGTATGACTCTCCTAATTTTGACTGTGATTTAAAAACTGTTGAATATATACAGTTCTACTTTTAAACTGGAGAGGCCTAATTATGTGTGGTTTTAAATATTTTATGATTATCATATACATCTTTAATGTCCAGACATAAGGAGTGACTAAAACACAGAATACTTAATTAAGCCTGATATCTTTGTATAGAATTTTCTTCACTGAATTTCCTATTCATTTTATACATTATTTTCAGGTATGATTTAGTTGAATATTTGTTTCAATAACTTTTATTTAGAAAACAATTATTTATAGAAAACTAGAAAATAATTTTCAAAGTGTACATATTCCTGGAGACAATAAACACATTCACTGTATCTGAAGAGACTCTGGTGCTGAGAAAGATTGAGGGCAGGAGAAGGGAGCGACAGAGGATGAGGTGGTTGGATGGCATCATCAGCTCAATGGACGTGACTTTGAGCAAACTCAAGGAGATAGTGAAGGACAGGGAAGCCTGGCATGCTGTGGACCATGGGATGGCAAAGAGTCAAACATGACTGTGTGACTGAACAACAACAATCGAATTGGAACCGACATTTGTGTCTCCTCATATCTGCTCAGGTCTAGCAGTGAGCGAGGCCACAGCCACTTTCTGGCTTTCTGGAATGCCTGGAAGGACTCTAATGATAGCTCATACTTACAGCAACTATTCCCTCCTCATAAATTCTAGGCCACCTTTCATACAGATTTAAGCAGTTGTACGCTCCTGGAGACTTGCAAAGAGAGAGTGCTAACCCTGCACAATAGCAACACTGCACTTGCTGGAAATATGATTTTGCAGTGGTACCCAGAGAGTCAGGTAACACAGCCTAGAAATGTGGGAGAATCATTGCCTTCTTGGCTAGTCTTAGACCAATAAAAGACAAAAGTCAGGCAGAAGCCATCAGATAAGTTGTTCTTCATGCCCCAAAGTACTGTCCCAAGATCTGTTAGGAGCTATTGATATCTCTAGAGGTATTTCACATGACCCAGCTCCCAACTGTATTTGTTGCAAAGCTGTGACGGACTCTCTAACTCTTGAATTTGCTCTTTCACCATGCCTTACTTCATTTTGACTTTAATTCTTAGTTCCCATGAATTGCACTTCTAATAAAGAGTTAGCTCACAAGATTTTGTCTCAGACTGTTTACTGGGCTACAGTCCATGGGACTGCAGAGTTGGACATGACTGAGCGACTTCACTTTAGTGTAAGCAAGCTTCAATTTGAAAAATGCCATTTCACTCCTTTATCTCCCAACTGAGAAGCAAAGCTTTATAGAGGTATATTCCCTACACTGATTTCAGTAAAAATAATAATTTGGTAATAAACTGATGTGGACTTAGTTGTGAGGATTTTTTTCTGATTACATAATAACTGGGAAAAGTGAAAGTGAAGTCATTCAGTCATGTCCAACTCTTGGGACCCCATGGACTGTAGCCTACCAGGTTCTTTCATCCTGGGATTTTCCAGGCAAGGGTACTGGAGTGGGTTCCCATTTTCTTCTCCAGGGGATCTTCCCGACCTAGGGATCCAGCCCAGGTCTCCCACGTTGCAGCCAGACGCTTTACCGTCTGAGCCACCAGGGAAGCCTATATTGCTTACATTGATTTCAGTAAAAATAATAATTTGGCAATAAATTTATGTGAACTTAGTTGTGAGGTTTTTTCCTGAGTACATAATAACTGGGAAGCAATAGCTTAAAATTGCACATATTTAATACATGTGAGCGCTGTCACATATAGAGTAATGATGTAAATAGCAATGCATTAGGCTCTCAGCTAAGAGTATATGACTGTGAGAATTGAAGAAATGTACATTTACATATGGAGAGATAAAACTATCTTACATGAAGTAATTATGGAACAATTAAACATTAAACTGAGATACTAGCTATCAGTATTGTGGGGATTAATATAAAGTAGTGATCATTTAGCGCATTGGAAATGACTTAAAAGCGAGCATAATAGTTCAAATATTTCTACTTTAGTAGCTGAAAAGCAACCAGAATGAGAATAGTCAAACCCTTTTGCCTCTAATGATCAGAGGCATGGCCAAGAAAGGACAAATTAAAATTAATAAAAGACAGCAGCTCACATGCAAGAATCATTTAAATATATGAAGTAACTCTATCAATTAACTAAAATAGGTGGAGGGAATTTTAATTCTAATAAAGTATCTTAGATAAGCTAAAACTCAAAGCATTGTTTAATGAAATGTATAATTCCTTATTGATTCTGAAACATTTCAAATTGATTTACTTAATTTTGACATCAATTACAATACCCTTAGATTCTCTGATTTTATTCAAAACATCTAATTAACCTGAACTAATAAAAATATGATTAATTATTTTCACTAATAATAATTATAGTGCCTTTATTTGTATCTTTATTATAGGCTTTTAGTTAATCTAATAATTCAAAAAGTCAACTTTTTAATTTAAATATACCTATTTAAAATACTATTATTATTGAATGAAATTGAGGATAAGAAAACTAAACTACTCTTCATATTAAAAGTCAAAGTTAGCTTCTATTTTCAGATTTATTTAATATAAAAGCCCAAGCATTTCATCAACATTCTAATACTAGCCAGAAGTTCAAACTATGTCAAACTATGTGGTGTTGGAGAAGACTCTCGAGAGTCCCTTGGACTGCAAGGAGATCCAACCAGTCCATCCTAAAGGAAATCAGTCCTGAATATTCATTGGAAGGACTGATGTTGAAGCTAAAACTCCAATACTTTGGCCACCTGATGCAAAGAGCTGACTCATTTGAATAGACCCTGATGCTGGAAAAGATTGAAGGCAGGAGGAGAAGGGGATGACAGAAGATGAGATGGTTGGATGGCATCACTGACTTAATGGACATGAGTTTGAGTGAACTCCGGGAGGTGATGATGGACAGGGAGGCCTGGTGTGCTGCAATCCATGAGGTCACAGAGTTGGACACGACTAGAGAATCTGCCTGCAGTGGAGACCCGAGGTCAATCCCTGGGTCAGGAGTAACATCGATAAACTATTGGTTGAGGCAGCTATATATTATATTACTCTAAAGACACAAAAATGAGGGGTATTTTCTTTGATATTTTCTCCCAAATGGGGAAATATTCTCCCTTTATTCAGTTAAATTGATTCCTTTGATTTTAACTCCCATTATGCTACTGAGTCTCAGTCTTTATTGATGAGAATTTAACATATGCAAAATCAATAAATGTAATATACCACATCAACATAATGAAGGATAGAAAACCTTATATCATCTCAATAGAGGAAGAAAAAGACAATTTGACAAGATACAGGATACCTTCATGATTTAAAAACAAACAAACAAAAAAAACCTTAACAAATTAGGGCTAGAACAAATACACCTCAACATGATAATGGCCATGTAAGTCAAGTCAACAACTAACATCATACTCAATAGTAAAAAGTCAAAAGGCTCTCCTTTAAGATCAGTAACAAGACAAGGATTCCCATTCTCACCACTTCTATTCAAAGTAGTATCTGAAGTCCTAGCCATAGTAATTAGGCAAAACAGAAATACAAGGAATCCAAATCAGAAAGGACAAATTAAAATTATCCATTTTCCTGATGACATGATCTCATATATAGGAAATCCTAGACTTCACCAAAAATCAATTAGAAATTAAAAAAAAATCATTGAAGTTTATAGATTCAAAATAAGCATATCAAAATAAACTGCGTTTCTTTTTTTAAATGGAGATATCAGTTCAGTTCAGTCGCTCAGTCATGTCTGACTCTTTGTGACCCCATGGACTGCAGCATTCCAGGCCTCCCTGTCCATCACCAACCCTCAGAGTTTACGCAAACTCATATCCATTGAGTCGGTGATATCATCCAGCCGTCTCATCCTCTGTCATCCCCTTCTCCTCCTGCCTTCAATCTTTCCCAGCATCAGGGTCTATTCAAATGAGTCAGCTCTGCATCAGGTGGCCAAAGTATTGGAGTTTCAGCTTCAACATCAGTCCTTCCAATGAATATTCAGGACTGATTTCCATTAGGATAAACTGGTTGGATCTCCTTGCAGTCCAAGGGACTCAAGAGTCTTCTCCAACATCACAGTTCAAAAGCATCAATTCTTTGGCACTCAGCTTTCTTCACAGTCCAACTCTCACATCCATACATGACTAGGAAAAAATCATAACCTTGACTAGATCGACATTTGTTGGCAAAGTAATGTCTATGCTTTTTAATATGCTGTCTAGGTTGGTCATAACTTTTCTTCCAAGGAGTAAGCATCTTTTAATTGCATGGCTCCTGTCACCATCTGCAGTGATTTTGGAGCCTCCCCCTTCCCCCCAAATTGAGATATACTGACATATTAATTTTAGGTGTGCAACAAAAGAATCCAATATTTGCATGTATTGTGAAATGATCACCATAATGACACCAGTTAACATCCATCATGGTACATAGCTACATGTCTTTTTCTTGCAATGAGAACATTTAAGATCCACTCTCCTAGCAACTTTCAAATATACAGTATAATAACTTTAATTATAGTTACCATGATGTACATTATATCCCCAGGACTTATTTATTTTATAACTGAAAGTTTGGTTTATATTTTTTTGGATGACCTTCACCTTTTTTCCCCAGCCTACATTGCTTGCATCTTGCAACTACTTGTGACTACCAGTCTATTCTTTGTGATCTATGTTTTCAAGGGTTTTGTTATTTTTTTTTTAGGTTCCACGTATAAGTGATATAATATAGTATTTGTATTTCTCTTCTTAAATTATTTCAATTAGCATGATGCCCTCAAAGTTGTTGCTGCAAATGGCAAGATTCCATTTTTTTAACTGCTGGACAACATTTTATTATTATATCACAGTTTTATCTATACATTCATCCATAGACAGAGGTTGCTTTCAAGTCTTGGCTATTGTAAATAATGTTGCAATAAACACAGGGGTGCAAATATTTTTTTTAGTTAGTATTTTTACTTCCTTCAGAAAATTATCCAGAAGTGGCATTGCTGTATCATATGGTAGCTCTATTTTAAATTTCTTGAGGAAACTTCATATTGTTTTCCATTGTGACTATGCCAATTTATGTTCCTACAAATAGTTCACAAAGAATCTCTTTCTTCACAATCTCCCCAGAGCTAGTTACTTCTTATATTTTATTACAGGTGTAAGGTGCTAGCACATTGTCATTTTGATTCACATTCCCCTGGTGATTAGTGATTTGAGCACTGTTTCACTTATCTGTTGGGTATCTGTATATTTTCTTTGAAAAAACATCTATTTATATCCTCCAGCCATTTTTTAATTTGATTGCTTGTTATTTTGCTATTGAGTTGTATGAGTTCTTTATGTAGTTTGTATGTTAGCTCCTCAACAGATGTATGATTTGCAAATATTTTTCCCCATTTGGTAGGTTGCCTTTTTACTTTGTTTGTGGGTTCCTTTGGTATATAGACAATTTTTAGTTTGATGTAGCCCCACTTGTTTATTTTTGATTTTGTTAACTTTGATTTCAGTGCCAAATCAAAAACCAATTACCAAGACTAATGTAAAGGATCTGCCACCTATGCTTTCTTCTAGGAGTTTTAAGGTTTCTGACCTTATAATTGTCTTTAATCCATTTTGAGTTTATTTTTGTGTATGTTGTATGGTAGCAGTCCAGTTTTATTCTTTTGCATGTTGCTGTCTAGTTTTCCCATTAATTGAAGAGACTATCAACTCTTGACTGGACTATTATAATGTATTAGTGCCAGACACTTGGTTTTCCCTTTTGTTCTTTAATATACGCTGCTGAGAGATGGAGAATTGTGGTTTAGTCACTAAGTCAGGTTCAACTCTTCTGTGACCCCATGAATTGTGACCTGCCAGGATCCTCTGTCCTTGGGATTTACCAGGCAAGAATACTGGGAGTGGGTTGCCATTTCCTTCTCCAGGGGAGATGAAGAATGAGAAAAAAGGAATAACCATTAGTGGCAAAGAACCCACCCACCAGTACAGGAGACATAAGAGATGTGGGTTCAATCCCTGGGTTTGGAAGATCCCCTGGATGAAGGCATGGCAACCCACTCCAATATTCTTGCTTAGAGAATCCCATGGTCAGAGGAGCTGGGCAGGCTGCAGTCCACAGGGTCTCACTCACTTGACAACATGAAGTGTTTGATATTCCTGAAAAAATTGTTCTAGAGGAATTGACTGATCAATGCAGAAAATTTCAGTTGCTTTATAGTGGAAGCTTTTTTAAAATAAACAGTTATGGGTTTAACTTATTTTCTGAGCATAAAAGCAAACATGGAAAGAAGTAAAACTGAAGTTTTCATTGCCTTCTTCATCACAAGATGGAGCGTCTACTGACTCAAAGCAACAAATCCTTTCACGTGGCCGTTTCTGAACACCTACCCCTTCTTTTATAATAACTATTACTAATATACTTCTTGCACTTTCAGATGCGGGGTGGTAAGTGCTCAGAAATAACTAGTGCTGGTATACTTTATCTGTCTTTTCCTTAAACTCAGACTCTCCTCGGAACTGCTCAGTTTGAATATGCCTCCTGTCACCTAGGACCCTGACTGATTCAAGTTTTTAAAGAAGAAAGGGTAGCCTTAGTTGATTAATTTTGAACAAATTAAGCTCATCATAAAGGAAAGATACTGATACTTACTATAACCCTGTCCTTGAGGGGCTCTTGTAAAGCACTAAATCAAGTAATAGAGGCATGCACACATGCATAGATTTTCAGTGATATCTGTGCACACTTAAAAAGAACTCTACACAATATATTATAAAAATCTTGATGCTGTGTGTCCCTAGTTCCCAGCTCTCTCGTTAAAACTATCTAAATTAACAAGATCTTATCTATTAGGATACCTATCAGAGTATTCCAAATTCTACTTCTTGTAGTACCCTGTCCCAATCATTTGCCTTCCTCTTTTCATTAGACCTCATCCAGAAGCCCTGGAGATTTGTTCATTAATTTATGTACATATTTAGTTATGTGGCCAATTTCTTAATCCCTTATCAAGTTTCAGGCACCATGTTTTATAGGTTGATGACACAGTAGTAATCAACACAGATGAATATACCCTCTCTCCAATTGAGGAGGCAGACAAAAATATACAAGCAAATATAAATATATAAGTATAAATATGTAAATAAAAATTAAATAGATGTATAGAATAACTAGTATATCAGCTTAGTGCTAGAGAAAAAATAGAAAGCATGGTAGGGAGATGGAGAAGGCTGATAGAAGGTACCTGCCACGTGAAATTAAGTAATAAATGAAGGCTTTATGGGGAAGATAAAATTTATCAAGGAATTTAAGGTGGTTGTGGAAGGGAGCAAGGTGCATATCTGGGGAATAAATATTAGCAGCAGAGGGAACAGTCATATGGAAAGAGAAGGAGGCAAGAATGTGCCTAGAGTATTCAAGGAACAGAAAGGATGTCAGTTTGTGGGAAACAGAGTGAGCAAAGTAGAGAAGAGAAGGAACAAATCAGGGAAGAAACAAAGGCCTAGATTTGTAGGCCCATGGAGGTACTCTGAGGACTTTGCTTTCTGCTTAGAGTAAGTCACTGAAGAGATCTGAGCAATACAATCTGATTTATGTTTTAACAGGATTCCTCTGAATGCCCTGTTGATTAGAAACTGCAAGAGATTAAGGACAAGCTCCGGAAGACCAAGAGTTGACTCAAAGACATGATTTACTAAAAAATGCACCTCTTACTCAGTGACAATGTAGAGCAGAGACTGGTAAATAATTGCTCACAAATCATTGTGAGCTCAGCCTGTTTTTTTTCTTATGACCCGTGAGCTAATACTGAGCCTCACATTTTGAAAGGCTGCTGAAGAAAGAGGAGGAGGAGAAGCTACAGAAACTGTATACGGCCCACCAAGGCTAAGATACGTGTTTAAAAATCCAGAAAATGTTTTCCAGCACCTGACGTAAAGCATCTGGTTGGTAGTAGGTCCACAACAAAATTGGGAGCAGGAATACATGGCGAATTAGCTGCTGAAAATATTGTAAAGTGACAGGTATCAAGAAACATTTACAGCTTCACCCTTAACCTTCAGAAATGATGTTATTTTCAATGAGCTGTTGAAAAATATAATCTAACTCTCAAAACAACAAATCAGAAAGCATCGTCTCACATAAGCAAGGTCATAAATCACTGTCAAGTAAAACTGAAGTAGCAACAAATCTATTACAAAAAATGTTTATGGACTTTTAAACTTTAGAAAGCATTGTGTGTTCATTATCTAATGTAATCCTCAAATAAATTTCATGAAATAGTTATTATTTTCCCATTAGAAATTAGGAGAAAGCAATGGCAACCCACTCCAGTACTTTTGTCTGGGAAATCCCATGGACAGAGGAGTTTCTCGAGGAGTCAGACACGACTGAGCAACTTCACTTTCACTTTTCACTTTCATGCATTGAAGAAGGAAATGGCAACCCACTCCAGTATTCTTGCCTGGAGAATCCCAGGGACGGAGGAGCCTGGTGGGCTGCCAGCTATGGGGCTGCACAGAGTCAGTACGTGACTGACACAACTTAGCAGCAGCAGCAGCGTTAGAAATCACCACATACTAAGTCCTTAGTGATTACCCAAGAAAAGCTGAAATCTTGAGTTGTTACACCTATTAATGCCAACGGCTTTTTTTGTTTTTGTTTTTTTGTTTTTTCCTATGGGAATGTTGGATGCTGAAACTGAGAGGGATTTTCAGCTCAAGATGGCAGACTAGGACACATTTACTTTCTATTCTTTCTGAAACCATATTTAAATAAAAGTGTAGAAATACCTAAGTTAATAAGCCAATAAAAGCCAAGATGTTGTGGAAGTCATCAACTACAGAAAGATTTCAACATATTTCTAGAAGGCAAAAAATGAAACAGAGTGATGAATAAAATAATTAAGGAAAGATTGTCCTAAGAAAGGTCTGCACAAAGCCAGTCAGCTTTTGGTGAGTTCTGGTTTTAGTAAAGGGCAAGGAAAGACGAGGAGCTGAAAAACAAGGAAATTAGAGTTATTTTAGGGAAAAAAGTTACTTGAATGAGCTCCAGAGACCACTCAGTCTGATGCCATATTAATTCATGGATTACAATGGATTGTTGGTAAGCAAGACAAGAAAACAAGGAAGAAACAAAAATCAAGAGATCATTCCTTACTGAACTTCTCAAACGAGATCAAGGAATTATGGTTAAATGCCATGGCTGTAAATCATTTCTGCTCCTAGAGAGGTCAGATAGAGCTTATAATATTTCTCGCTTTTTTCAGACATAATTTAGGTCTGAGAAAAAGCTTTTGTATCCTCCAATCTCGAATCTTATTGGGGATGGAAGTCCAAATTTGCTCTGACGTACTATAAAAAGAATCTCAAGAGCAGAGGGCAAAACTAATTTATAATATATGAATTATGTCCAGTGTTATTTTAAATAGATTTTAAACTAAAATATATAAAGTTTAACCGATCAATACAATTCTGGGTTCTGAAACCTCTACATGTCACATGCCTGATGTGTAACACACAATGTCAGCCCAGGAGAAAGAAAATATTCCAATGAAGTAAGCCAAAGAAACAAGATTCAAACTCAATAAAGCCATGTTAGACTAGGATTTTTAAGTTCTTTCCTATTATTTTGAAGCTTCTACTTTGTGAATAACAACATGTTTCCCTTGTCCTAGACACCCAAGAGTGTGTCTTCTCTCCTGGGCATAACATTCTCTAGAATTACACATAGTAGTAAAGAGTGGCCCAAGCTGACATGCTCACAGTGACCAAATTGTACTGACTATTTTAAACTGACACAGGGCTCCACTATGAAGCTGCAATAAATGATGTATTTGCTTTCTCGACATGAATGAATTGCCTTACTGAACATACTTAAGGAAGGCCATCCATAGAAATTGGCTTCTAATCCATACAGAATAATTCACTGGTAAATTTCTTTCAGGAAAGCCCACGATTTATCTAGACTATGATCTTTACATATTTGGATCCTTCAAACTAGACCAAAGGGAAAACCTCCTCTGGTGCTATGCTGACAACTGGTGGTCCCTAACCTGCATCTTCTGAGATCAGAACCCAGTGCGGTAGGCGATCACTTCATGAATTGACCAAAAGAAAACCTTCTACAGGGTAGGATATAGGCTCATTCTAGGTATGACACTTAGGGCTAAGTGCCATAAGAAGTACAAGAAAAGAACAGTAACACATGAAGCATGTATGACAAGGAGGCGCCACAGCCCAAAGCAAGCTTGGTTCAAATCCTGGCTAAGCCATTACCATCTGCACACCCTGAAGAACAGTCTAAAGTTTAACTGTTGTACCAAATTTCTAAAAAGAAGTGAAGAAAGAGCCTTACCTGCCAGGAAGGGAGGTTGTGGGGTGCAGTGTCCTGCCAGGTGAGGGCTCTGCATTCCCTGCCTGCTGGAGATGATAGCAGAGGAGCAGCAGTGGAGAAGGTGCTCCTGGCTCCAGGCTTCGCAGAGAAGCTGGGAAGGTCCCCATAGGTGCCGGACCACCCCCCCGACAGGGTGGGTGGCCCCTGCACTCAGCTTTGCACAGGCCTCTGAGACCCAGGCAGGGAAGGGCTGACCGATACAAACGCAGGCACCAAGGCGGCTGCATGATGAGGTGCTAGACAGGATGAGCTCTGGAGGAGGCGGCCTCCACAGTCCTGAACAGTCTCTGCATGGTGGCCCATGCACCAAACACCTGGCACCCACAGTGGGAAGCCTCGGCTGCTAGAGAGTTCAGGAGGGGTCATGTGCTGGGGCCCCGCCCTTTGCCTCATAATTTGCCACCTGTGGGATGCCTCTATGTGTTCATGCGTTTATGTAAACTGCGTTTACACAGTTTCTCTGTGATGCGTATACCATGGACATGTCACAAGTGCCAGGCTGAGAAATCCTGCCTCCAGTGCGTATTTGACCAGGAGAGGAGTCAGAAGCTGGGTAGACTCTCTCCCAGTTTCGCACTCTATTCTCAGGGCGTTTGGCGCACAGTCTGTCCTATATGGGCAATTTACTGCGTAAATTTGTTTCCGCGCTCCGCCGCCGGAACCCGTCGGGCCGTCGCTCGCTGGTTTTACCCTCTAGGGATGCCATCACATCTGGCCGAGGCCACCCCGCTGCTCCAGCTCCTGCTTTACACCCTAGTCACAGGCTGCTCAACCGGGATCGAGTACCTTTATCATCCAGCTTGTACATTGCGCCGAAAAGGCGGTACCCCATCCAGCAGGCTGGGAACTCCTCTGTGGGAGTCCTACCCGTGAGGAACTTGAGGAACTCGCCGAAGAAGCAGCCCGTCTTGTCCACTCGTAATTCCATGATGTTCGGACCTTCGAGAACCGTCAGAATTCCTCCACCGGGGCGCAAAATTACTCTCCGTTCACTAACTGAGCTAGCTGCCCAGGTAGTCAAGGTTGGGAACCCGGTACCAACCAGGCACCTCCCACCTCCTTGCACAAAGGAGAGTGAGGCGATGGTCCAAGAAGAGCCCAGGGAAGGCATAACAAAGGAGGAAGGTCACACAGAGGCCAAAGGAGAGGACAATGGAAAGATAAGTCTGTACTGCGACAGGGATATAACAATGACACCCAGGCCCCAGGAGCCCAGCGGGGTCCTCACGTCCCTCCAGTGCAGTCCTGAGCCTCCAAACCTCCTTCCGGTGCACCCAGAAAGGAACTGCAATGAGAAAGCCCAGGAGTCTTGGAAGAACACTTCCTCCGAAAGCCTCGCCACCTGCTTAGACGACACAGCTGGAGACGACCAGCCTCCCTCGCAGCCCGGCCCCCTGGCCACGGTGCTCTCTGCCCCAAGTCCGTGCTGCAACCTGCTGCCCGAGAGGCCAAAAGCAGAAGTGCTGGGTGAAGACCACCGACCCAACTCCCCAGAGTCACTGATGTCTGGGAAGGCGCCGCAGCGTGAACAACCTTCAGACACCCCACGGAGCAGCTCTTCTGCCCTGGGACCTGCCCGCAGTAGGCACGCCCTCAAGCGGAAGGCGCCCATGCCGGTGTTTCTGCCCCTGCCGCCACTGCTGCCACCACCGCTGCCACCACCGCGGCCTCTGCAGTGGGATCGCAGTGACCTTCCGCTGCCTCCAAAGCTTCCAGGCTTGACTCTCGCCAAAACCCGGAGCACCCTGAAACAACGCATGGAGCGTCAGCGAAACAAAATCCTGAAGGATGCAAGGAAGGCCATGCGACGCTGCAGGGCCTCTCCGCCTGCCCCAGGGACCACAGGCTCCCTGGCTCCGGTCAGTCACATTTTGCAGGTCCCTCCTACCACCACCCACTTGGCCGACCTGTCCTCGAGATTCCCCAGTCTGGCTGGCCTTCCACCTTCTACGGATCAGGAGGCAAGATACACAGCCCCTGCGTCCTCTCATTCTGCGATTCCTGCAGATTATGTTTTTCCTCCAGTTTTCAATCCCATTGTGGGAACTACCCTTAAGGAGGATGAAGGCACTCGGTGCTCAGTCAGAGCAACACCACCTTTTACTTCTGACCTCTCCACACCTCTGAGCACCCCAACCCTCTCCTTCCAGCCACCCTCCGACAAAAGTGAATCCCCAACACCCATGTGTGTAGATTCTTCCCCTCCCTTATACTTACTCACCCCTCTTCCAGACACTCCCGTCGCTCCCCCTATTCTAACTGAGCAGCCCATTACTTCTACCGCCGTCCCTGCTACCACCACAGTCACGGCATCTAAAAGTGTGCCCTCTCCTTCAGCTTCTGGCATAAGTGACATGGACACTACACTGCCTTCGAAAGCTGTAATTTTTCAGTCTCCCCCACGCATTGGGGTGCAGCAGACACACACTGCAGGGAGACCAGGCACCACCATCCAAGTTGTGCCCATGGTCTCCAGTCACGCTTCAACTGTTAACTATCACTTTGACTCGCGAAACAACCCTCAGCCCACATCTGTGACCACGGAGGAGCAGAAGAGAGCCTCTGTCTTCCCCAGCCCCTCATCTGGGGCTCCCGCTGCCGTCTTCCCAGGGCCCTCACCTGGGACTCCAGGTGCCGTCTTCCCCGGGCCCCCACCTGGGACTCCAGCTGCCGTCTTCCCCGGGCCCCCCACCTGGGACTCCAGCTGCCGTCTTCCCCGGGCCCCCACCTGGGACTCCAGCTGCCGTCTTCCCCGGGCCCCCACCTGGGACTCCTGCTGCCGTCTTCCCCGGGCCCCCACCTGGGACTCCAGCTGCCGTCTTCCCCGGGCCCCACCTGGGACTCCAGCTGCCGTCTTGCCCGGGCCCCCACCTGGGACTCCAGCTGCCGTCTTCCCCGGGCCCCCACCTGGGACTCCAGCTGCCGTCTTCCCCGGGCCCCCACCTGGGACTCCAGCTGCCGTCTTCCCGGGCCCCCACCTGGGACTCCAGCTGCCGTCTTCCCGGGCCCCCACCTGGGACTCCAGCTGCCGTCTGCCCGGGCCCTCACCGGGACTCCAGCTGCCGTCTTGCCCGGGCCCCCACCTGGGACTCCAGCTGCCGTCTTCCCCGGGCCCCCACCTGGGACTCCAGCTGCCGTCTTCCCGGGCCCCCACCTGGGACTCCAGCTGCCGTCTTCCCCGGGCCCCCACCTGGGACTCCAGCTGCCGTCTTCCCCGGGCCCCCACCTGGGACTCCAGCTGCCGTCTTCCCCGGGCCCCCACCTGGGACTCCAGCTGCCGTCTTCCCCGGGCCCCCACCTGGGACTCCAGCTGCCGTCTTGCCCGGGCCCCCACCTGGGACTCCAGCTGCCGTCTTGCCCGGGCCCCCACCTGGGACTCCAGCTGCCGTCTTCCCAGGGCCCTCACCTGGGACTCCAGCTGCCGTCTTCCCCGGGCCCTCACCTGGGACTCCAGCTGCCGACTTCCCCGGGCTCCGACCTGGGAACCAGGCTGCCGTCTTCCCTGGGCCCTCACCTGGGACTCCAGCTGCCGTCTTCCCCGGGCCCCCACCTGGGACTCCAGCTGCCGTCTTCCCCGGGCCCCCTCCTGGGACTCCAGCTGCCGTCTTCCCCGGGCCCCCACCTGGGACTCCAGCTGCCGTCTTCCCCGGGCCCTCACCTGGGACTCCAGCTGCCGTCTTCCCGGGCCCCCACCTGGGAACCAGGCTGCCGTCTTCCCCGGGCCCCCACCTGGGAACCAGGCTGCCGTCTTCCCCGGGCCCTCACCTGGGAACCAGGCTGCCGTCTTCCCCGGGCCCCCACCTGGGAACCAGGCTGCCGTCTTCCCCGGGCCCCCACCAGGGACTCCAGCTGCCGTCTTCCCCGGGCCCCCACCTGGGACTCCAGCTGCCGTCTTCCCCGGGCCCCCACCTGGGACTCCAGCTGCCGTCTTCCCCGGGCCCCCACCTGGGACTCCAGCTGCCGTCTTCCCCGGGCCCCCACCTGGGACTCCAGCTGCCGTCTTCCCCGGGCCCCCACCTGGGACTCCAGCTGCCGTTTTCCCCGGGCCCCCACCTGGGGATCAGGCTGCCTTCTTCCCCAGGCCCCCACCTGGGAATTAGGCTGCCGTCTTGCCCTGTCCCCCACCTAGGACTCTGGCTGCAGTCTTCTCCAGGCCCCCACCTGGGGATCAGGCTGCCGTCTTCCCCTGGCCCCCACCTAGGACTCTGGCTGCCGTCTCCCCCGGGCCCCCACCTGGGACTACAGCTGCCGTTTTCCCCAGGCCCCCACCTGGGGATCAGGCTGCCTTCTTCCCCAGGCCCCCACCTGGGAATTAGGCTGCCGTCTTGCCCTGTCCCCCACCTAGGACTCTGGCTGCCTTCTTCTCCAGGCCCCCACCTGGGGATCAGGCTGCCGTCTTCCCCTGGCCCCACCTAGGACTCTGGCTGCCGTCTTCCCCGGGCCCCCACCTGGGAACCAGGCTGCCGTCTTCCCCAGGCCCCCACTGTGTGCAGGAATGTTTGTTGAAAGATTAGAAACTTATGAGCCCAGTTCAGAACTATATACCAGACTTGAGAAGTTCCATTTGGAGGATGGAAAATAAACTGCATGTATCATCCACTGTGCCATCCCTGGCTTGACTGTAAACTTGGCTGACCCAAACTTCTGGCTATTTTCTCTACACGTGCAACTGGCAGGGTGCCCACTGCTATCTTTAGCTGCTTCCTCTCCCCCTATCCTTTTGCCTCAATGGGCCCTTATCTTTCCCAGCTTTATGTACAAACATGTATATATGTAATTTATATATAAATAACGTATTCTTGTTAATCTACTACTGTTTATGTGTCTTTACTCGTTGATATATGAGTCGTGATGTGTTGAGGCAGACTTGAGGTTGCAAAATTTTCTGGGTCCCGGTGACTGGGTTGTGGAGCGAGACACACATTATGACCATGTGTGCGGACTCCTGAAATTTGCTTTGAGCGTAAGGAGTGACAGTCCAGGAAGAACTAAGGTCCAGAGGAGGGAGAGACAGGGCAACTCATCCTTACTTTTCTATGTCTGTCTCTCCCCTCGCCCCCCACCCCACACTACTCTAACCACACTAAAGGCTAGATAATCTCTGATGTGTGAAGAGGAAACACACTTTATGGTTTTAGTTTTTTAAAATGTTTAAATGTCTCTTTTGTGCATCTTTTTATCCAATTGAGACTTAGGCCAGTCATCTTTGTACATTCCCACTTCACCCAGAGAGGATGGATTTTGTATCCAGGTTCATGTGTCTGGCCAAACAAAGGAAGAGTCCATGCCTGCTCTGTAATTGTTGAAAATTTAAGTTTACTTCAAGTTTATCATACTGCTTAAAGTATCAGAAAAGATTCTCTTGAATAACTGGCTTGGCTCTGAGATAGGCTGCTAAAATACCAAACGTAAGAGTTACAACTGTGTCCAGTTCTTGCAGACCCTAGAGTTCTGCTGGGCCTCCATTAGGTTCAATAAAGGCAAAATTCTTGACTCTATGCTGCCTATCTTTTAGTCAGAGGGGAGAACAGAAATCAACGTAAATTATCTGACAAGTTGGTGGTGTGGTTTAGTCGCCAAGTTGTGTCAGACTCTTTGCAACCCCAGGGACGGTAGCCCACCTGTAGGCTCCTCTGTCCACAGGATTTCCCAGGCAAGAATACAGGAATGGGTTGCCATTTCCTTCTCCAGAAGCTCTTCCTGACCCAGATAAAAGACCAGGTCTCCTGCATTACAGGTGGATTCTTTACTGACTGAGCCACCAGGGAAGCCTAGTAACAAATGCAATAGAGACTAAGCAGTATACGGGAAATTGACCTTGTGGGCAGAGAAAAAAGGTTGTCAAGTTAAACCGTAGACAGGATAAGTCTTGCTGGGAAGGTGGAATTTGAACAGTGTAGAGGGAGGCATCTGAGTCAAATATCTGAGGAAAAAGCATTCCAGATAATGGGAATAACCTCTCCAAGGCCCAGAAGAAGGATACCAGTGTCCTCAGGGAAAAGCTAGTAAATAATGTGGCTGGAATAGAGTCAGAAAGTGGGAAGGGAGAAGAGAAGAGGAAAGGAGGATGGAGAAGATGTGGATTGAATTGTGGCATCATCATTTATTGATTGTGTGATCACAAAGTTAATTCAACCTTCAAGTGTTTCAGTGAGATCAGTGATTTTCCTAGGGCCAACTGACCTCACACGAGTTTGGGAAGGATGAAATAACACAGGGAAACGACTGAAAAGCCACTGTTATTCTCCACATGAAGACAGAGACAGATGCAGAGTGCTAAGACTGAAGTCTCTCGTCCCTCCACAGATCCATACATTGAAACCCTATCCCCTTGTGTGTGATGGAATCAGGAAACGGAGTTTTTAGGAGGGAACTAGGTTTAGAAGAGGCCATGAAGGTAGAGCTATCATGATGGGATTAGCTCTGATAAGAAACAGAAAAAACACTAGAGCTCTCTCTCTCCACCATGTGAGGAGGACACAGCGAGAAGATTGCCATCTACAAGCCAAAAATGAAGGACTCACCTGGAAGTCGATCTGCCTTGATCTTCGACTTCCCAGAAGTGTGAAGTGTCTGTTGTTTAAGCCACTTAGTCTATGCTGTTTTGTTATAGCAGCCTGAGCAGACGAATACAGGTCGGTGAGTAGGGAAAGGATGACTGATAGATACATAGATGGAGATAGAGCGTGCATGTGTGTACTTCATGAATTACTACAAATGTCTTCACCAGGCAATTCAAATAGGAGATTCCCATTTTAAAGGGAGTGTAAAAGTGCTTGCTTTCATGAAGTATACAGATGGAAAAATAGGGTAACTCCAGCCTAAAAATGCACAGCACTGAGCCTAATGCAATATTTCTGAGATTAGTCCCACAAAAACAAAGAACACCATCACAGAGAGCCCGACAGCCTCCTCCCAGCACCCTGCCGCCTGATTCATTCACTCGAAGTTGTTTGCTACAACTCCAGAGGATCAAAGCTCCTGCTCCCTGACTTCAGAGACTCTCCTTCCCTTTGTTGTCAGAATGGCCTCCCAGAAGCAGGGTTGAAATCCAGTTTGCTTCTAATAGTCCCACACCTTCTCTCGGCCTTGCTGGCAATATCACCAGGGACAATTTTTAAATTTTAAAATTCATAATGCTTTTCATTAAAAAAAAAAAAACAAAAACCTTCAAAGCTGAAAAGAACAATTCTGATTAGGCAAGCACTTAACAAACGTACAAGATGGAAAGATGCTTTTGAATTTCACATTTTAATGCATTTACATAGTTGAAGCTATTTCTAAACAAATAGAAATATTTTTATGAAAATAATATGTGGACATGATAGCATTTCAAATACAGAAATGCAACTTTTCTAACCCAGTTCCCCTCTCCAGAGACAGGTTTTGGCCACATGAATGTTACCCCCATAATTCTAAACATTATGTTTATCTGCTGTATCCATTGTAGATGGATTTTAGCACCCTAGCATGAGGCAGGAAGATAAACTCCTACCCCTACTACTTCTCATCCCTCTTCCTTTCAATACATCGCATTCATTTCATTACTTATGCTGCTTCTCTTCTGTAATACCATGCAATTTTTGCTGGCTTTTACTGAAGTGGTAGCACAGTGGCTAAAAGCCTTGGTTCTGGAGATGGACCACTTGGCTTGGAAGCTTTGTTCTTCAGGTTATTAGCTCTGCAATCCTGAGCAGTTTCTCAATCTTCCAGGGCCTCTGTTTCCTCACCTGTACAATGGGGAAATGGATGATAACCACCACTGCATGAAGTCGCTCGTGATGATGCAAATAATAACACATTTGCAGCCTTCAATGACCAACACATGGAAGCTCTCCAGAAATATTAGCTAGAGTACAGAGCTACAGTATTCACTTTCACTCTAATCTCATCATTGTCTTTACGCCTGAGACTGCTTGTGCCCCAGTTCTGTCTTTCCCCTTGTACAACTCACCTTTTGTCAACAGCATGCGTGCTTTGTTTACCTGTGATGATAATATTTACAATTTGTTATGCAATCACAACAAAGTGTCCTGTGTTTTATTTACAGGTTGATGCTATGGGTTGAAAACCGGTAAGTTAAATTAACTAAGTTCTGCGCAGTCCTGGGGACAACAGGATGGTAGAACTGTATTTTCCTCTCTGTAGGTATGATGCTCCTACTTCTGTCTCTAACATCAACTGTTTAAACTCATGCTGTATTTCAATTTGCTTTTTCCTCCAACTGCTATTTTCTCACAAAATTTCATTACTTTTCCTTACATTTGACCCACCTTTTTTTGTTCTCCTTGCACCATTTTCCCAGAATAAACTATTTTTTAAATGTTCAAACTGAACACTGTTTCCTTGCCTGGATCCCCTCCTTTTTCAAAACCCTTGTCCCTCCCCTCCTCAGTTTGGAAGCTGTAAGACCAAAGCAAGGATAAGCTCCTGAAACAAAAGAGACCAAATTGCTTTCAGGTTAGACTGGAAATAATGACTAGTTACTGATCATGAAAACTGCATAATTCTGGCCCCATCACTCTTAATTTCCTCGCTTTGTGGGAGAGTTAACAGTCTGGATTTCAACCAGTACTGCAGGTAATCATAAGCCAGGTAGTCCTTATTCCATATTGTGCCCAATACTGGTCTAGGCCACAAGTGAGGTCTCACCTAGGCCTCTTATATTTCTTAAGATTAGAAATTTTCTGTGGAACTTCAGGCTAAAACTCTAGCTATTACTAAGCAGGGCATTTTTCCCTGCATATCTCTCTCAAGAATCAGAAGGTGGCTTGTGGAAGATTTGAGAATCAGACTCATGAATGCATGTCTTTCTTGTCTCTAAGAAGAAAATATTTTCTTCTTAGAGATCCAGAAACAGCTCTTGACTATGCTGAGCCCACCCAGGCCCTCCCTGGACCAGTCACTGCCGTGTACCCAGGGTGATGTGATCCAATGGGCTGCCTGGGCAGCAGTTTATACTTTACCTAAGACAGAGCTAGGCGTGGTCCTCTCAACAGTCCCGGGACAGGAGTGTTGCCCTCAGATGATCCTTTCAGGCTCGGAGAATGGCACAGGTGCTAACTGTTGGAGCCATAATATGGATCTCCTGTGTTTGTCCAAGGTTGAAAGGCTGGGAGAGACAGAAAAACAAAAAAAAAAATTTGAAAAACAAAACCAGTCTTGAAAAGTTGTCTCTCTGAGGTAAATGGTACCTTTGTCTTAAATTCACACTAAGCTGGAGATCATACACCTTTGTTTTTTAAATTGGCGGATAATTGTTTTACAATGTTGTGTTGGTTTATGCCATACAACAAAGCAAATAAGTCATAACTATATATATATATAATTGAGCCTACCTCAGCCCTCCCCTCATACCCCTCTAGGTCATCATAGAGCAGCAGGTTGGGCTCTCTGTGTTATACAGCAGCTCCCCACTAGCTAGCTATTTCACACATGATAGTGTTTATATGTCAATGCTACTTTGTAGTGACATGGATGAACCCAGACACTTTCTTAGAAGTAGGTTTTCAGAAGATGGAGGACAAATGAAAGTCTATGTCCAAAGAGATGGGGATTTGTGTGGCGGGGGTGGGGGGTGGTGGGGGGGGACAGTGAGGTAAAGGGTGCAAAACATAAGCTCTGTCCATTTTTAATTTGCTATTGGACTAGCCCAGGTTGTTGTACAGAAATTTGGAAACACTAAATGTGGTGAAATAGCCACATGGACAATTGTTCAAAAATACTTTTCTGTTCCCCTTGAAACAGAATGATTTACTGATTTTATCAAATACATACATCAAAGATATGACAGAAAGTTGAGTAAGTTATGTGCTTGGAATGGCATTTATTATTATGAGCAAGCACAATTATAGTGCTTACACTACAACAAGTACTATTTTAAGTGCTTCAGTTCAGTTCAGTTCAGTCACTCAGTCATGTCCAATTCTTTATGACCCCATGAACCGCAGCACGCCAGGCCTCCCTGTCCATCACCAACTCCCAGAGTTCACTCAGACTCACGTCCATCGAGTCAGTGATGCCATCCAGCCATCTCATCCTCTGTCGTCCCCTTCTCCTCCTGCCCCCAATCCCTCCCAGCATCAGAGTCTTTTCCAATGAGTCAGCTCTTCGCATGAGGTGGCCAAAGTACTGGAGTTTCAGCTTCAACATCAGTCCTTCCAAAGAAATCCCAGGGCTGATCTCCTTTAGGATGGACTGGTTGGATCTCCTTGCAGTCCAAGGGACTCTCAAGAGTCTTCTCCAACACCACAGTTCAAAAGCATCAATTCTTCGGCATTCAGCTTTATTCGCAGTCCAACTCTCACATCCATACATGACCACTGGAAAAACCATAGCCCTGACTAGACGGACCTTTGTTGGCAAAGTGATGTCTCTGCTTTTGAATGTGTTATCTAGGTTGGTCATAACTTTCCTTCCAAGGAGTAAGTGTCTTTTAATTTCATGGCTGCAGTCACCATCTGCAGTGATTTTGGAGCCCCCAAAAATAAAGTCTGACACTGTTTCCACTGTTTCCCCATCTATTTCCCATGAAGTGATGGGACCGGATGCCATGATCTTCATTTTCTGAATGTTGAGTTTTAAGCCAACTTTTTCACTCTCCTCTTTCACTTTCATCAAGAGGCTTTTTAGTTCCTCTTCACTTTCTGCCATAAGGGTGGTGTCATCTGCATATCTGAGGTTATTCATATTTCTCCCGGCAATTTTGATTCCAGCTTGTGCTTCTTCCAGCCCAGCATTTCTCATGATGTACTCTGCATAGAAGTTAAATAAGCAGGGTGACAATATACAGCCTTGACGGACTCCTTTTCCTATTTGGAACCAGTCTGTTGTTCCATGTCCAGTTCTAACTGTTGCTTTCTGACGTGCATACAAATTTCTCAAGAGGCAGATCAGGTGGTCTGGTATTTCCATCTCTTTCAGAATTTTCCACAGTTTATTGTGATCCACACAGTCAAAGGCTTTGGCATAGTCAATAAAGCAGAAATAGAGGTTTTTCTGGAACTCTCTTGCTTTTTTGATGATCCAGCGGATGTTGGCAATTTGGTCTCTGGTTCCTCTGCCTTTTCTAAAACCAGCTTGAACATCAGGAAGTTCACAGTTCACGAACTGCTGAAGCCTGGCTTGGAGAATTTTGAGCATTACTTTACTAGCGTGTGAGATGAGTGCAATTGTGTGGCAGTTTGAGCATTCTTTGGCATTGCCTTTCTTTGGGATTGGAATGAAAACTGACCTTTTCCAGTCCTGTGGCCACTGCTGAGGTTTCCAAAGTTGCTGGCATATTGAGTGCAGCACTTTCACAGCATCATCTTTCAGGATTTGAAATAGCTCAATTGGAATTCTATCACCTCCACTAGCTTTGTTCGTAATGATGCTTTCTAAGGCCCACTTGACTTCACATTCCAGGATGTCTGGCTCTAGGTCAGTGATCACACCATTGTGATTATCTGGGTCATGAAGATCTTTTTTGTACAGTTCTTCTGTGTATTCTTGCCACCTCTTCTTAATATCTACTGCTTCTGTTAGTTCCATACCATTTTTGTCCTTAATGGAGCCCATCTTTGCATGAAATATTCCCTTGGTATCTCTAATTTTCTTGAAGAGGTCTCTAGTCTTTCCCATTCTGTTGTTTTCCTTTATTTCTTTGCATTGATTGCTGAGGAAGCCTTTCTTATCTCTTCTTGCTATTCTTTGGAACTCTGCATTCAGATGCCTATATCTTTCCTTTTCTCCTTTGCTTTCACTTCTCTTCTTTTCCCAGATATTTGTAAGGCCTCTCCAGACAGCCATTTTGCTTTTTTGCATTTCTTTTCCACGGGGATGGTCTTGATCCCTGTCTCCTGTACAATGTCACGAACCTCAGTCCATAGTTCATCAGGCACTCTATCTATCAGATCTAACCCCTTAAATCTATTTCTCACTTCCACTGTATAATCATAAGGGATTTGATTTAGGTCATACCTGAATGGTTTAGTGGTTTTCCCTACTTTCTTCAATTTAAGTCTGAATTTGGCAATAAGGAGTTCATGATCTGAGCCACAGTCAGCTCCTGGTCTTGTTTTTGTTGACTGTATAGAGGTTCTCCATCTTTAGCTGCAAAGAATATAATCAATCTGATTTTGGTGTTGACCATCTGGTGATGTCCATCTATAGAGTCTTCTCTTGTGTTGTTGGAAGAGGGTGTTTGTTATGACCAGTGCATTTTCTTGGCAAAACTCTATTAGTCTTTGCCCTGCTTCATTCCATATTCCAAGGCCAAATTTGCCTGTTACTCCAGGTGTTTCTTGACTTCCTACTTAGGTAAGTTTATTCCTAGATATTTAATCCTTTTTGTTGCAGTGTTGAATGGGATTGATTCCTTAATTTCTCTTTCCAATTTTTCATTGTTAATATATAGAAATGCAAGTGATTTCTGTGCATTGATTTTGTACCCTGAAACTTTGCTGAATTCACTGATTAGCACTAGTAATTTTCTGATACTGTCTTTAGGGATTTCTATGTACAGTGTGATGTCATCTGCAAACAGTGAGAGCTTTGCTTCTTCTTTTCTGATCTGGATTCCTTTTTTTTTCCTTTTTCTTCTCTGATTGCTACAGCTAGAACTTCCAAAACTATGTGAATAATGGTGGTGAAAATGGACACCTTGTCTTGTTTCTGATCTTAGGGAGAATGCTTTCAGTTTTCATGATTGAGAGTAATGTTTGCTCTAGGCTTATCATATATGGCCTTTACTATGTTGAGGTAGGTTACTTCTATGCCCATTTTTTGAAGAGTTTTAATCATAAATGGGTAGTGAATTTTCTCAAAGGCTTTTTCTGTGTCTATAGAGATTATCATATGGTTTTTATCTTTCAATTTGTTAATATGGTGTATCACATTGATTGATTTGTGTATATTGAAGAATCCTTGCATTCGTGGAATAAACGCAATTTGATCATGATGTATGAGCTTTCTGATGTGTTGGTGAGTTCTGTTTGTTAAAATTTGTTGAGGATTTTTTGCATCTATGTTCCTCAGTGATATTGGCCTGTAGTTTTCTTTTTTTGCGTGTTGTTTTTGTTTGGTTTTGATATCAGGGTGATGGTGGCAAAGGAGAATGAGTTTGGAAGTGTTCCTTCCTCTGCAATTTTTTGAAAGAATTTTAGAAGGATAGGCATTAGCTCTTCTCTAAATGTTTGATAGAATTCTCCTGTGAAGCCATCTGGTCCTGGGAGATTTTTTTTATCACAGCTTCAGTTTCAGTGCTTGCAATTGGGTGGTTCATAATTTCTATTTTTTCCTGGTTCAGTCTTGGAAAATTGAACTTTTCTAAGAATCTGTCCATTTCTTCCAGGTTATCCATTTTATGGCCATATAGTTGTTCATAATAGTCTCTTATAATCCTTTGTATTTCTGCATTGTTTTCTATAACCTCTCCTTTTTCATTTATAATTCTGTTGATTTGATCCTTCTTTCTTTTGTTCTTGATGAGTCTAATTAAAAGTTTGTCAGTTTTGTTTATCTTTTCAAAGAACCAGTTTTTCGTTTTATTCATCTTTACTCTTGTTTCTTTCATTTCTTTTTCATTTATTTCTGCTCAAATTTTTATGATTTCTTTCTTTCTACTAATTTTGGAGTTTTTGTTCTTCTTTCTCCAGTTGTTTTAAGTGTAAGGTTAGGTTGTATATCTGATGTTTTTCTTATTTCTTGAGGTAGGATTGGATTGCTATAAACTTCCCTCTTAGAACTGCTTTTGCTGCAGTCCATAGGTTTTGAGTTCTCGTGTTTTCATTGTCATTTGTTTCTAGAAATTTTTTGATTTCCCTTTTGATTTCTTCAGTAACCTGTTGATTATTTAGAAACGTGTTGTTTAATCTCCATGTATTTGTGTTTCTTACAGGGTTTTTTTTTTTTTTTTTTTTGTAATTTATATCTAGTCTCATAGCATTGTGGCCAGAGAAGATGCCTGATACGATTTCAATTTTCTTTAATTTACTGAGCTTTGATTTGTGACCCAAGATGTGTTCTATCCTGAAGAATGTTTCATGCGCACTTAAGAAGAAGGTGTATTCTTCTGTATTTGGGTAGAATGTCCTGAAGATATCATTGAGATCTATCTCATCTAGTGTATCATTTAAGACTTGTGTTTTCTTACAATGTTCTGTTTTGATGACCTGTCCATTGGTGTGAGTGTGGTGTTAAAGTCTCCTACTATTATTATGTTACTGTCAATTTCTCCTTTCATGTGTTAGTTCTGGTCTTACATATTGAGATGTTCCTATGTTGGGTGCATAGATATTTACAATTGTTATGTCTTCCTCTTGAATCAAGCCCTTGATTGTTATGTAGTGCCCTTCCTTGTCTCTTGTAATATTCTTTATTTTAAGGTCTATTTTGTCTGATATGAGGATTGCTACTCCAGCTTTCATTTGCTTCCCATTTGCATGGAATATATTTTTCCATCCTCTTACTTTCAGTCTATATGTGTCTTTAGGTGTGAAGTGGATTTCTTATAGATAGCATATATATGGGTCTTATTTTTGTATTCATTCAGCCAATCTGTGTCTTTTAATTGGAGCATTTAATTCATTCACATTTAAAGTAATTATTGATGTATATGTTACTATTGCCATTTCTTTAATTGTTTGGGGTTGATTTTGTAGATCTTTTTTCTTCTCCTGTATTTCTTGACTATATAAGTTATTTAACATTTGTTATAAGGCTGGTTTGGTGGTACTGGATTCTCTTAACTTTTGCTTGTCTGAAAAGCTTTTTATTTCTCCATCAATTTTGAATGAGATCCTTGCTGTGTACAGTAATCTTGGTTGTAGATTTTCCCCTTTCAGTACTTTAAATATATCCTGTCATTCCCTTCTGGCCTGAAGAGTTTCTGCTGAAAGATCAGCTGTTAAGTGTACAGGGTTTCCCTTGTATGTTACTTGTTGCTTCTCCCTTGCTGCTTTTAATATTCTTTCTGTGCATTTAGTCTCTGCTTGATTACTGTGTGTCTTGGTGTGTTTCTCCTTGGGTTTATCCTATAAAGGACTCTTTATGCTTCTTGTACTTGATTAACTCCTTCTTTTTTCATGTTGGGGAAATTTTCAACTATAATCTCTTCAAAAATTTTCTCATACCCTTTCTTTTTCCCTTTTTATTCTGGGACCCCTATAATTCAAATATTGGTGCATTTGATAGTATCCAGAGGTCTCTGAGACTATCGCCAGTTCTTTTCATTCTTTTTACTTTATTCTACTCTTCAGAAGTTATTTCCACCATTTTATCTTCCAGCTCACTGATTCATTCTTCTGTTTCAGATATTCTGTTATTGATTCCTTCCAGAGTATTTTTCGGAGAAGGCAATGGCACCCCACTCCAGTACTTTTGCCTAGATAATCCCATGGATGGAGGAGCCTGGTAGGCTGCAGTCCATAGGGTTGCGAAGAGTCGGACACAACTGAGCAACTTCACTTTCACGTTTCACTTTCATGCATTGGAGAAGGAAATGGCAACCCACTCCAGTGTTCTTGCCTGGGGAATCCCAGGGACAGGCAAACCTGGTGGGCTGCCGTCTATGGGGTTGCACAGAGTCGGACATGACTGAAGCGACTTAGCAGCAGCAGCAGAATATTTTTAATTTCAGTAATCATGTTGTTTGTCTCTGTATGTTTATTATTTAATCAATTAAATAACACAGGTTTGTTAATTGATTCTTGCAATTTCTCCATTTTGTTTTCAAGGTTTTTGATCATCTTTACTATCATTATTCTGAATTCTTTTTCAGGTAGCTTGCCTATTTCCTCTTCATTTATTTGTACTTCTGTATTTCTAGTTTGTTCCTTCCTTTGTGTAGTATTGTTCTGCCTTTTTATTATTATTCATTATTGTTATTTAACTTCTTGTTTTTGAATACTCCTTTTCCCAGTCTTCAAGGTTGAATTCTTTCTTCCTTTTGGTTTCTGCCTTCCTAAGGTTAGTCCAGTGGTTTGTAGAAGCTTCATATAGAGTGAGATTTTTGCTCAGTTTTTGTTTGTTTTTCCTCTGATGGGCAAGGCTGAGTGTGCTGGTAATCCTGTGTGCTGATGATTGGGTCTGCATTTTTGTTTTGTTAATTGTTTAAATAAAGCATCCTGCATAAGGCGCTACTGGTGTTTGGGTGATGCCAGGACTTGTATTCCAGTGGTTTCCTTTGTATGAGTTCTCACTCTTTGATACTCCCTAGGGTTAGTTCTCTGGTATTCTAGGTCTTGAAGTCAGTGCTCCCACTCCAAAGGCCAGGGCTTGATCTCTGGTCAGGAACAAAGATTCAACAAGTGGTTTTTTATGGCATTAAGTGAGATTAAGAGAAATATCCAAAAATAAGAAACCAAAGACGAACCCCAGACAAATGGCAGTTACAAAATTAGGCAAATAATAATTAAAATAATGGAATATGCACATGTACATATATACCCATGAACAATGTCAAAACAGTCCAACAAAAATAAAGTATAATAGATTGACCTGGAGAACACAGGAAATCAAAAATTATATTTAGCAGTTAAGAACAAAACTAACTAAAGCACAAAGTGGAAAACAAACCTAAAGCAAGGTGGCAAGTGGGGAATAAAGCAATGAAAATAAAAAGAACGAATTAGTTGAGAGGAAAAGAAATAAAGAAAGAAAGACTATATAGGCAAAGTTAAATAGAGGTAGATTAAGAAGATTTATATACATAAAAGATTAATTGCAAGGGGAAAAGAACAGTAGGAAAGCAACAAACGAATAAATATAGAAAAATATAATAGGTTTTTTTAAATTTTAAAGTTAAAATTATAAAAAAGAGAAAGGAAAAAGACAAAAACAGAAGAAGAAGGAAAAAAGGAAAACTCCACAGAACTGCAAAAGTCCAATGTAGAGGCAGAGGTTTCTAACAACAATAAATAGTGCACTGAATATACAAACACACCCATAAACAAAACCAAAACAGTCCAACAAAAATGAAGGACAAAATGGACCCAGCGAACAAAGGGAACCAAAAATTATGTCTAACTAAGCACAAACTGGAAAACAGAACAGAATTCCCCAAGGTGTCAATTAGGGAACAAAGCAATGAAAATAAAATTAACAAATGTGTTGAGAGGAAAGGAAAGAAACAATAAATATGCCAATTTAAATTGAGGTAGATAAAGAATATTTATATACATTAAAAATTAACTGCAAGGGGAAAAGAACAGTAGGGAAAGCAAGCAAAAGAATAAATAAAAATAAGAATATGTTTTAAAAATTAAAAATTAAAAAAAAAAAGAGAGAGAGAGGGGAAGAAAGGAAAACTCTCCAAAACTGCAAAAGCCCAACATAGAGGCAGGGGTTTATAATAACAATAAAAAATGTGACTGAGAAAAAAAAGAAAAGAGAAAAGCTGAAAAGCTTAATTAGATTCCATAGTGCCAATAAAATCAACAACTACGACAGAGGGGGAGAAAAAGGAAAGAAAAGAAAAGAAAAGAAAATGAATCCCACAGAATCTACATAGCAAGTCAAAACACAAGAATAATAAATGTTTTGCTTGAGTCACTGGGGTCACTGTCCTTTCTCTCACTGGGAGTCACAGTTCATCTCACCTCCCTAGGATGCCTTCCAACACTGTAATGATCTCTGGAGGTGCTGTGGCGACAGCTCAGATTCTAATCTTGTCCTGCTCGTCCGTGTTCTTGCCTCCAATGTCCGCAGCTATCAGAACTCGTCTGTTTTCCCCTGTGGGGGCTCTCAGTGGCCTTGTATATACCCCATGGACCCCGAGGCTGCCCAGCTGACCCTGTGGATTACTCTGTAGCGTCCCACTGTACAGCCAGCGGGAAGGTTGGGGTTTTCTTCCTTAATCACACTGCCCCTGGGTTTCCACTGCGGTTTTATTTCCACCTCTGCATGTGGGGCGTCCACTGGGGTTTACTCTTCAGGCTGCCTTGGATGGCTTGGGTTTGCCTCTGTGCGGGCCAAGTTTGGAGGTGGTGCAGCTGCTTGGGTTGCATGGGTTCTGGCAGCACCAGGTACTCAGGGAAATTAGCAGCTAGGGCAGCAGGAAATATAGTGCTCTCAAAGTATATGGCAACCAGTATTGGCCAATATGCTCCAGTATTCTTGACTGCAGAAACCCCTCCCTAACAGAGAAGCCTGGCAGCCCAGTCTACAGGATTGTAAAGACTCATACACTATGGAAGAAACCCTGCATGTCTAGATGCAAGACTTTTTTCGCTTGTGGCAGCTCTTCCTCAGTGAGAGTTGAGTGTGAAGGTGGTGCAGCTGCTTGGCTTGCAGGGACCCTGGTTGGTGCCAAGTGTGCAGGGACACTGACAGCCTCCATCACAGGAGTAATGACCCTATCAAAGTGTTTGTTGAACCTCTTGTAGCTGGCGATCAGAAAGCCTTTTTGGCCAGTCTTCCTCTGCCCATTGAGGCACTTAGAGGGCTCCCTTGCCTGGGATCCTTCTCTGTTGTTCGGTAGGTCAGGCACACAGAGGGGCCCCCCTGGATGGGGTCCTACTCAGTAGATCCACGCATCAGGCACTTAAAGGGGCACCCTGTGTGGGGTCCTACTTTGTATTTCAGTGCATCCGGTGTTTGATGGGCCAGCCTCTCTATTGTTCAGTTGTCAATGCTGGCATGTGGAGAGAGAGAGGCTATGGTGATTGCTCCACTCCCTACCTGTGACTCTGCACTATCGCCTGGCTGCCTCTCTTTCCTGCATTGGCATTTGCCACCATGATCGCCTCCCTCACAGCAGCCCTATCTCTTGAATTGTTCCACAGTCCCTAAACTCCAGTTCTCAGCCACTGCACCTTTCAGGGGACCAGCACTCCTGTCCAGGGTATGTATGACTGCAGCAAGGACTGTCTGATTCTCATCCCATTTAGGCTGCCACAGATCAGCTGTTTCACTCTCAGCTTTAAATGTTTCTCCTCTGACTCAGACAATTGCCCCATTGTGAGGAAAAGACCCCTGCTTCAGTTTCCCCACCTGCCGAGGGCAGTTCCAGTCCTACTAACACTCTTGTTTTTTCCCCTAGTTCCTTCATCCTAGAGAGTTTTGCATGGTTCCATATATTCTTTTCCTCTGTTCAGGTGCTCCTGTCTGCTTTCCACTGGTGTTCGGAATGCACTTCTGTGTCTGAAGGTGTATTCCTGATGTATCTGTGAAGAGAGATGTACTCCACATCCACCTACTCCTCTGCCACCTTGTTCTCCCACCTGGTGATGCCCATGTTTAAAGTCATCTCTTGGGTTCTTGGAAAGGGTGTTTTCTATGACCAGAATGTTCTCTTGATAAAGCTCTGTTAGCTTTTGCCCTGCTTCATTCTGTACTCTAAGGCCAAATTTGCCTGTTACTCCAGGTGTTTCTTGACTTCCTACTTTTGCATTCCAGTCCCATATAATGAAAAGGACATTTTTTTGGATGTTAGTTCTAGAAGGTCTTGTAGGTCTTCATAGAACTGTTTAAATTCAGCTTCTTCAGCCTTACTGGTCAGGGCATAGACTTGGATTGCTGTGACATTGAATGGTTTGCCTTGGAAATGAACCAAGATCATTCTGTCATTTTTGAGATTGCATCCAAGTATTGCATTTCAGATTCTTTTGTTGACTATGATGGCTACTCCATTTCTTCTAAGGGATTCCTGCCCCAGTAGTAGATATAATGGTCATCTGAGTTGAATTCATCCATTCTAGTCCATCTTAGTTCACTGATTCCTAGAATGTCGATGTTCACTTTTGTCATCTCCTGTTTAACCACTCCCAATTTGCCTTGATTCATGGACCTAAAAACACAATGGGAAAGACTAGAGATCTCTTCAAGAAAATTAGAGATACCAAGGGAACATTTCATGCAAAGATGGACTCCATGAAGGACAGAAATGGTATGGACCAAACAGAAGAAGAAGATATTAAGAAGAGGTGGCAAGAATACACAGAGGAATTGTACAAAAAAAGATCTTCATGACCCAGATAATCACTATGGTGTGATCACTCACCTAAAGTCAGACATCCTGGAATGTGAAGTCAAGTGGGCCTTAGAAAGCATCACTAGAGACAAAGCTACTGGACATGATGGAATTCCAGTTGAGCTATTGCAAATTCTGAAAGATGATGCTGTGAAAGTGCTACACTCAATATACCAGCAAATTTGGAAAACTCAGCAGTGGCCACAGGCCTGGAAAAGTCAGTTTTCATTCCAACCCCAAAGAAAGGCAATGCCAAAGAATGCTCAAACGGCTGCACAGTTGCACTCATCTCACACGCTAGTAAAGTAATGCTCAAAATTCTCCAAGCCAGGCTTCAGCGATACATGAACCGTGAACTTCCAGATATTCAAGCTGGTTTTAGAAAAGGCAGAGGAACCAAAGATCAAATTGCCAACATCCGCTGGATCATGGAAAAAGCAAGAGACTTCCAGAAAAACATTTATTTCTGCTTTATTGACTATGCCAAAGCCTTTGACTGTGTGGAACACAATAACCTGTGGAAAATTCTGAAAGAGATGGGAATACCAGACCACCTGACCTGCCTCTTGAGAAATCTGTATGCAGGTCAGGAAGCAACAGTTAGAACTAGACATGGAACAACAGACTGGTTCCAAAAAGGAAAAGGAGTATGTCAAGACTGCATACGGTCACCCTGCTCATTTAACTTATACTCATATGAGTACTTCATGAGAAACGCTGGGCTAGAAGAAGCATAAGCTAGAATCAAGATTGGTGAGAGAAATATCAATAACCTCAGATGTATAGATGACACCATCCTTATGGCAGAAAATGAAGAGGAACTAAAAAGCCACTTGATGAAAGTGAAAGAGGAGAGTGAAAAGGTTGGCTTAAAGCTCAACATTCAGAGAACGAAGATCATGGCATTTGGTCCTATTACTTCATGGCAAATAGCTGGGGGAAACAGTGGAAACAGTGTCAGACTATTTTTTAGGGCTCCAAAATCACTGCAGATGGTGATTGCAGCCGTAAAATTAAAAGACGCTTACTCCTTGGAAGGAAAGTTATGACCAACCTAGATAGCATATTCAAAAGCAGAGACATTCCTTTGCCGACAAAAGTCCGTCTAGTCAAGGCTATGGTTTTTCCAGTGGTCATGTATGGATGTGAGAGTTGGACTGTGAAGAAAGCTGAGGACCAAAGAATTGATGCTTTTGAACTGTGGTGTTGGAGAAGACTCTTGAGAGTCCCTTGGACTGCAAGGGCGATCCAACCAGTCCATCCTAAAGGAGATCAGTCCTGGGTGTTCATTGGAAGGGACTGATGCTGAAGCTGAAACTCCAATACTTTTGCCACCTCATGAGCAGTGTTGACTCATTCAAAAAAATCTCTAATGCTGGGAGGGATTGGGGGCAGGAGGAGAAGGGGACGACAGAGGTTGAGATGGCTGGATGGCATCACCAACTCGATGTACATGAGTTTGAATGAACTCCAGGAGTTGGTGATGGACAGGGATGCCTGGCATGCTGCGATTCATGGGGTTGCAGAGTCGGACGTGACTGAGCGACTGAACTGAACTGAACTGAACTGATGGACCTAACATTCCAGGTTCCTATGCAATATTGCTCTTTACAGCATCAGACTTGCTTCTATCATCAGTCCCATCCACAACTGGGTGTTGTTTTGCTTTGGCTCCATCCCTTCATTCTTTTTGGAGTTATTTCTCCACTGATCTTCAGTAGCATATTGCACACTTACCGACCTGGGGAGTTCCTCTTTCATTGTCCT